>OY720451.1:67775919-67805919 GCA_963082715.1 Harpalus rubripes
CTGTCAAAAATATTTGTATGCCACTATTTGTACATCATTATGAAGATTATGAAAATAAAAAAAAGTCAACAACGCAAAAGAATATACGTAAAAAAGAATATAAAAGGAATTTGCGAAAAAATTACGAATATAAAGAAAAAGAAAAGGAAAGTAGAAAAAGAAAATTTCAGGATATTGAATGTAAAGAAAATGTATGTATTGTACACAATTTATATTAAAATATCCCATAGATTTTGAAAATATATTTGAGAATTATTTTGTAGTGAGACATGAATATATGTATTTGTATTTAAAAATATTTTTCATTTAATGCGTACAACCAGGTAAAATATCTGGCGAGAGGTTATGTAATGGTCACATCAGATTTTTCCTGTTGATTGGCTGAAAACTGTAGATATTTACAAATATTCAAATGAGATTAAAATATCTTGTCGTGTTCTTGATTATTTCAGTGTGAAAATTTATTATACTTTAGATGATTGTCCGGTTATATTAAAAAGTTTATTGGCACCGTTCAAACTGAATTAACAAAGTTGTGAAACCTGCATAATAGAATAATTTAATTTGTTACGAGTTGCCCGAGGCGCCTTTGTGCCAATGTTTTATTTATGGCTCTTGATAATACAACTAATATTAATTTACTACCGTCAAATTTTACATATGCATGCTCTAAATAAGAATTGTTTAATTTTAGAACTTGCAGATGTGGACGTTTGCTTGGCACGTGATCTCATTAAGATTACAGAATTTTATTGTGTAATTTACTTTTTTTAAAGTTATTTAGAAAATAATAAGTTGGGTGATAATTTGCCTCTACACTGCCAGTTGTTTTAAATTATATCTGTAGGCGATTTACGGAATTTATGTAGATACTTAAGCATGCGTTAGATAATTCATGTAATTTAATCACAAAAAGGTAAATGAACTACCAGTTTTACTAGAAAAATAAGAGCTCATTTCGAAAACGGATCAACTCCAGTTTACAAAATTTTGGAGAAGAAAAAATAACTTAAATGTTCTGTTTATAGAAGAATAAGTTTCCATTTTTTATTTGTTAATCAAAAAAAGTAAAACTGTAAAGGAGTGTGTATTCTTTATTCGATAAATATAAAATCATTATTATATCTTCTATAGATTTAGAGATAAAGAAAGGCATATAAAATAATTTGATGTAAAAAATCTCAGATCAAACTACTACAAGGCAAGAAATTCAAATGTTTGTAATTGACACATAAATGTCACTGTCAAAAATATTTGTATGCCTCTGTCAAAAATATTTTTATATTATTATGAAGATTATGAAAATAAAAAAAAGTCAACAACGCAAAAGAATATACGTAAAAAAGAATATAAAAGGAATTTGTGAAAAAATGACGAATATAAAGAAAAAGAAAAGGAAAGTAGAAAAAGAAAATTTCAGGATATTGAATGTACAGAAAATGTAAGTATTGTACATAATTTATTTTAAAATATCCCATAGATATTGCAAATATATGTGAGAATTATTTTGTAGTGAGACATGAATATATGTATTTGTATTTAAAAATATTTTTCGTTTTATGCGTACAACCAGGTAAAATATCTGGCGAGAGGTTATGTGTTGGCCACATCAGATTTTTTATTCTATGTCCATTTAATATGAAGTATAAAATGCATTCAAATCGTATAGAGAATAAAATATTCTTTAATATTTATAATAATGTGAAAAAATTATATTTACCATCGTTTTTTTCAAGAACAACTGTTAAAATCTTGAAATGAGGGTACTTCCAGTTGACTAATTATAACCAAAATCTAATCAGCTCTTCACTTGGATGTAACGAAGAGGGGTACGAAAGAATTGTAGTATTAGAGTTATCGCATTAGAAAATTATGTCACACACACACACACACACGCACGCACGCACGCACGCACGCACGCACGCACGCACGCACGCACCCACGCACGCACACACACACACACACACACACACACACACACATACAGACATCATCGTAAAAATAGTAAAATCGTATTCTAGGGACTCTAAAACTTGCTTATTCATCAAAAACTCACCACCGATTTTTTTGACCAAAGACAATACCTTCCTTACCTAAAGGTGACGAAAGGTAAAAAGACTTTGTCATTTAGAAAACTTATCATGTACTATTTACATATGTTAAAGTAGATCAATTTATGTGATTTTTAATTTAAATCTTTTGCGCAAGCGGAAATCCCAACTTTTTTTAACCATTCAAATGGCATTCCTAGTGAATGATTCAGTCGGCAAGTACCGTGCAATAGACGGAAGTCTTCTCTGTGTAATTTATCATCCAAGTTGGCTGTCACGCTGAAAAATCAACATCGTGGGGGTCAGAGCCCAATCTCTCTAAATTGAGACGTCACGATTGGTGACGAATGTACTTGCAATTTTTCATTATATCTATTTGGTTCTGTTTTCAATCTGATGAATGTATAAATAAGTGAAAGTACTTTACACTCAATACAAGCCGCATATATTCGGACTGATAAAAATCTCTTTGTGGACAAAATTAACTTCAATCTGTGCTGTAATAAATTACGTGAGATGATACAGCATTAGAAAGATGTTCTCGAATATTATACTTGTCCATTGAAATCTCTCTTGTGCGAACACCTTTCAGTTTGTAAATTTGTTTGTTTAAAAAAATGCCCGTCTAAGGTAAAAAACAAATTTTTTATGTATTTTAATTACACAGGTTATCTCGAAAAACGCGCCCCGTATGAGGATCTCAAGAACTATAGGGTATATGAAGTCGATTGTTAAATAAGTCAAAATTTGCCTCATTAGCGGACCATTTTAGTTATGCATCGTTATTTGAAAAAAAAGGTCCCTTTAAAAGCAAAAATGTAAAATTTAGTTTTTTTCATTTTTTGCAAGTAACTTCCAAGTGTAAAATATTGGATTTTGGTTTGAACTTCTTTAGGTAACTTCAACATTATCTTTCGAATGAAGAAGCTCATATTTTTACCTGCCGCTACCCTTGGTAAGGGAGGTATAGGGATCGTGCTAAAAATCGCATATCGAGTAAATGACAACGTTTTAAGGTCCCTAGAATCCAATTTTAACATTTTCACGATCACGATGATGTCTGTGTGTATGTGTGGATACTCCACTCTAACTCAAATACTATCATTCAGAAAATTTTTAAACCTTGTATTTCGAACTTTTACTGAAATGGAAAGAGCCCATTAGATTTTGGTGTAAATCGGATAACCGGAAATGGCACTTTACTAGAAGCTCAAAATAGTTTTTCTTCGAAAAATATCTTTAAATGTTATTTTTACGAGATTGTTATTATAAAAATTAAAGATTATTAAATATTCTATACATTTGCATTAATACTTTTTCTATATATTTTATGGATAAATTTATAAAATTATCTATAATTTAAATCCCGGAGCCAACACTTTAAACAAACAAAACCCAGTTATTCAAATGTATGTAACTAACAGATAAATGTCACTATCAAAGAACTAATCATTTCAAAATATATTAGTAACGTTTTAAAAAGAAAAAAGTAAATAAAACAATAGAAAAGGAATTCAATACAGTTCGCAGCATAAGTAAATATGTGGGTACCTATATTTAGAATAATAAAAATTAACGATTCACAAAAATGTTTAAGCTAATCCTCATTTTTGGATTAGTGAATTCTATATCCCGGTATTTTTAATTTATTCTTCATTTTATTATAGCTCCGGTGTCTCAACGATTAGAGCAACGCCTCATGTCATGAGTGCCCTCGGGGCTCTGGGTTCGAATCCAACTAAGGCATGGATGTGTGTGAATGTAAACCCACTCTGAAATTGAGATTTAATCCTGTTGAGGGGTTTAAAAAAAGGTTGTTACTATATTTTAAGAAACTGACAAAATTAGAGTAAAATTCGCTAATCCAAAAATAAGGATTAACTTAATCTTTTTTGTGATTCGGGCTGTAAATGGCGGGAGGTATTGTGTTGGCCACACCAGATTTTTTTTATATTGTGACAGATATGTTACACTTTGAACGTTAGATGAAGCGACACCTCAATTCAAATATTTTTTGGACATGTGCATTAAACAATGCAGGACATGCATCATTAATTACTACTTTTACATGGAGTTTTGAAAATGGTTTCAGTTATCAGTCAAAATTATACAAATCTGTTTACATGCAGTTTTCAAAACAAGTTTAAAAATTGATTTGAAACCAGTTTCGGCGCATGCGCATTTAGCTGATGTAAGTGACAGACCCTCTTCACTGCAAATACTTCGTTTTGCTATTATTCCAATTATATTTTATAGTTCGTAACACTACGCACTAAAACTATACAACTGTCAGTTTATTTGAAGGTTAGTAACACAAAGCGACAGAAACGTTATGCTCTGTACGCATGCGCAGTATCGAAACTGAATTTTAAGTGTTTACATGAGTAGCTTTGAAACTATTTTTCAAGTCCAACCCATGAATTTTAGTTTTGTTTTGAGATTATTCAAAACCGTTTTGACACCGTATACATGGCGTTTCAACGGTTTCAAAACTTCATGTAAACTCAGTAATTATCTCCTACAGGTAGGAAACAATATTAAAATGCTATTAAATTAATATTCATAATTTAATGCTTATTTTTTACTACCTTTCTCAAATATCAAATGTTTAAAACATGCGTTACATTTTAAAATATACCCATTTCTTATCTCTGATCAACTTACATAAAAATCAAATCCGTTGGTCGTAAATCCAGAAGCGCAGCCGCCTTCCCTGCGGGCTAATTGAAGTGCAGGAATGCCGTATTAATTTTTAGCCAGCTATTAGTTCACCAGTGTTTAATTTCGATCTAACGTTTCTCCTTCCTAATGAGACACGACACGAGCTAGGGTGCATTCCGAAATCCATCCCTTGCAGATGGTGGGATTTGTAGACTCGCAAGAGGATTTAGACATCGAATTCCCAAATCAAAGGTGCGTGAAGAATGAAACATGTTTGTGTTTAAACGGTTTTGGTTTCACGGTAGTAATGGGTTTATTTAAAGGTTTTAAATGGGAATGGAATTTGAATTTGGTGTAGGAATTAAATGGTCATATATTTAACGGTTTATAAAAGTTTTTCTGGTCTTGATTAGATTATTTGCTAGTTTGAGTTCATAGATTAAGAGGGAAGGGGATTATTTGTTAAAGTGTCATTTATTATAAGGTTTTGTACTATACTCTATCCGTTTTAACTATAGACTAGATGGCGTTTTTACATGTATTAAATAAATAATTCAAATTTTGTCGCCATTCCTGGATTTAAAAAAAATCTAATTGACATTTTTTAGTAAATTTGTCTTGTACGTTCATGTATGCATATACTTATAATCTCTACATTTCGGCGAAAGGGGTATGCATAAATGAAAACCACATTATTCAAATAAATTTTAAAGAAAACGTAAAATAAAAATATAATTCACCTTTGAAATATAAACATTTACACTCTAAAATATATACATTATATGTATAAACTATATACACCGTTAAATATGAACAAAATAATGTTCTAAACTAATTTCTTTTTTCCTGGGGTGATCCGAATGACCCGTTTTCCTCATGTTCTTTTATAGCTTTCCAAATATTCAGATGCCACAATTGGACACTTTTTAGTTTGGAATATGCATTCGTGGCACGATATGTGCAGTATAAATTATACACCAATTTTTTTGCTCGCTTCGGAGGGCCTTTCCTTTTGGATATTTTAAAACATTAGCAGAGCCAGGTTCAGGATTTTTATCCATAATATTAACGAAGAGAACAATAACAAAATAACGAACTACTAACTAAAAACTAAAAAAACACGCACAATGAAAACTATGTAATATGAAACATAACGACAAAACACTATGAAAATTATATAAACGAAAAAAACAAACAAACAGAACTGAACAGAAATTGATAATATGTAATAAATCGTGTACTATTAACTATGTTGACACTTATATTTTATGTCAGACGGCAAAATAATTGATACAGTTGTCAAGCAAATTTAAATTTCGCGTCAATTATTTTACTGTGTAAACTCGGTTCACGTTTGAACCAATCAGAGAGCTAGAATCTTAAGCCCTATCTCACCCAACGCTCTATTGGGATTTTCAAGTATCAAGAGATGGCGCTGATCGCATTAAACACTGGTACATTTTTTGTTGACGTGTGTCAGCGGAGCATTTCTGTCAATTATATTTCTTTAGTTTTCGTATTATTTTCTCATTTATTAGTATTTTTTATTTATAATTCAAGTATGTATAATAGAGTTTATGTAGTCATATAGTTGTAGTTTCATGTAAATGTCAAATGCGTACCACTGTTTGTAGTTCTAATAGTCGCCACTAGTTAGCGTTTTCTTATTTGAAAATCCCAATAGTTAAAACGGATAGAGTATAGATACAAGAATAATAATTCTTGAGAAAAAAAATCAGGCAGGCCACGGAAAATTATTATTTATCTGTCATTTGAAATTAAGTTGCGAAAATTAAGTTAACTACAATTTTTACCTCCCGCTACCCTTGGTAAGGAGGTATAGGGGTCGTGCTAAAAATCGCATATCGAGATTTTTGTGAATGAGCACGTTTTACGGTCCCTAGAATCCAATTTTAACATTTTCACGATGATGCTGTGTGTGTGTGTGTGTGTGTGTGTGTGTGTGTGTGTGTGCGTGCGTGCGCGTGTGTGCGCGCGCGCCTGTGTAAATACTTTTAAATGTTATTTTTTCGAGATTAATGTTATTTTAAAAATTAAAGATTATTAAAATTTTTACAGATTTGTATTAATACTTTTTATACATATTTTATAGCTAAATTTATATAATTATCTATATTATAAATCCCGGAGTCTACGCTTTAAATAAACAAAACTTTTTGTTTAGGCAGTTATTCAAATGTATGAAACTGACAGATAAATGTCACTGTCAAAGAACTAATCATTTCAAATTAATAATATTAATAAAGTTTTAAAAAGAAAAAAGTAAATAGTACAATAGGAAAGGAAATCAATTCAGTTTAGTAAAAATTAAAAATTCGCAAAAAAATTTAAGTTAATCCTCATTTTTGAATTAGTGAATTCTATTCTATCCCGGTCCCGGTATTTAAAACTTAATCTTCATTTTATATTAGGTTTGTTCGTTCCGCTATGCTGCGTTTTACCGCAAAACGCGGCGGTAATTGCCGCTGTGTTTTGCGATTCACTGCCAATCGCCGCAGTAATAATTTAAGTTACTAAAAATTATTTTTCTGTTCGATCCGTTTGCGTTAAATTATTTTCGAAGATACTTCAGACTATTATAATTATAAAGGATACTCAGTAAAAATATATTATTCCATTTTCCATTATTTTAATTGTTTACTATTGTTATCATTTAAATTTACCTTGTTACAAATCATAATTCATATGACATTGACATTTATATATTTTACAAATGTATTTCAATTTCTAAAACTGAAACATTACATAGCATACTTATTGAAAAATAACAATTTTTTCCTAATATTTATTTGTCAAACATTGTCATACTGGAATATGTAGACGCGAACATTACCGCCGATTATTTTTTTACCACCGAGTCATGGAGTCACTGTAAAAATTATCACCGCCAGCTGCCGCGGCGTTTTACCGCAAGTTACTAGAAAAACGGAACGAACAGAATCTAGTGACTTTACAGTGAACCGCGAATCGAAAAGAACAGCAAATTTCACCGCCGCGGTTTGCGATAGACGCAGGGTGGCGGAACGAACAAACCTATTATCTCCGGTGGCTCAATGTTTAAAGCAACGCCTCATAAGTCATGAGTACGCTCGGGGCTCTGGGTTCGAATCCCACTAAGGCATGGATATGTAGTTACTTGGATTCGATTAGACTATATTTTAAAAAATAAAGTGCCAAAATTAGAGTAAAATTCGCTAATCTAAAAATAAGGATCAGCTTAATCTTTTTTGGGACTTGGGCTGTAAATGGCGGGAGGTATTGTGTTGGCCACACCAGATTTTTTAAACTATTGTCCTGAGTAAAAATATGGAATTAACCAAAGAACCGCGATTTATTATATCAAAAGAATGTAAGTGCTTATGTGTGCAAAGAAAATTTAGATATAGTTTTTAATGAAGAAACGCCATTGTGTCTTTATATTATAAAAAGAAATTCATAACTAAATTTTATCTTTATCAATATAGTTTTTAAGTACACATATTGTTAAGAAATATTTGTGTATTGTGACATTGAGTGAGAATTAACTTTTGAATAGTCTATCTGCATAGTGAATAACAGAAATATAAATTTACAAACATACGAATTTGATTATTATAGGATTACCCATTGACAATTTTTCATTGTAGTTCATTCATTGTCAGTACAAATACAAATCCGTCCTTCGTATGATTTCAAAACAACATAATTCAACAAGAAAGATTAAATAGTGGAACACATGTTCCAAGTCTCAAAACCATAAGCCACAGTCTAACAATAAAATATACATGGTGATAAATACAAATCCTACTCAACATGATACGACATATTCCATATCCGTAGTGGGTGCATGCAGGGCCGGATTGGATTAAATTTTGTGTTGACTCCTTCAGACTTGCGACTTGCGAGGGTTACGGTAGAATTATTGAGAATAAGAAAATTAGGTAGACCGTGGAAAATTAAATTTGCATAATTTTAAACTTCTTTATCTCTCATTTGAAATTAAGTTGCGAATGTTAAGTTAAAACTTGTTTAATCAATTTTTAAAGTATCGTCGGGACTGAAAACATGGAATTAAGTAGAGATAGACCGGAGGCTATTGCTACGTGAAAAATGTATCATGGTATTCCAAATACTGACCCCTAGTACTCACTTTAAATACCCTGGCGAACGATTTTCTGTCTTCCACGGAAAAAAGACGATCTACCCAACTGTGGGTCATGACCCAAAACTGTTTTAAAAAATGATATTTTAGAATCTAGGTATTCTCGGTATGGGACCTGCATAAAATGACATGTGTATGTAAATGGTAGTCGATAATAAATGCCACCCATTTTCCATCGTTGCAGAGGGCGCTAAAGCCTTTTATTGCTATGCGAATTTTACCTATGAGAAATTATCCATGCCATTCCATTGGGGCTTTAGTCAACTGACAATTTTTACCCTAGAAGACATAAAAAATTCAGGTCCGATATAGCATACACTCTAAGAAATTTTTAACCAATTTTAACACTAAAATTGGTTCCAGGAGGTCCACCAGATTAGGTGTAATTTTAACAACGTAACTGTTTGGTTAAAAAGTACACTGGAAACTGGTTTAATATTTAACACAAAATTTCTAGTTAAAAATATGAGTGCGTGTTAAAATTTACACTGAAATTCGTATTTTAACTAAATGTACGAGTTAATTACCTTCTACACTAAATAGTGTAAAGTACGCGTTTCAGTAGCACCTCTTGGTGTATTCATTTACTCGTATTTGAGTAATTTTTTTACAGAATATGTGTTAAATAAGGTAAATATAAAAATATAAAATTATAATATAATATAATTTTATTATACCAAAAAATACATAAGTAAATAAATCTTATATTTGGCTAATATCTGTGTTGTACAAAAATATGTTAATAATATAATTTCCATCGGAACTCGGAACATGCGAAAGCTTTCATATGGTTCTTTGTACAAATATTTAAAAATATTAAAGTCATTTCAGACACATCTAATTTTGCAATTTTAGTGGCTATAAAGTTTAAAGAAAATATATTGTACCCAAAGACTCAATAATTTCTGGCACGAGGAAGTTAGTTGGTATAAAAAAAAACCACATGAAATTCATTTAGAACTATTCATTTTTATATCACATGGTATATCCATTTTGAAGTATGCAATAATACTTTTGTAGCAATAAACACGTTCGTACATCTCACAGATCAAACCAAAAATATGTATATCACATATCACAGTTGCACAATCCACACTTTAGTGCTTATTTGATCGCTGCTTGTAGTAAATACCCGTCATATTAACAGCGTTGAGTGTTATTTTACATTTAACAAAATATAGTGTAGTTCCAGCACCGTATTGTGCAAATATACACTAAGTTGAGCATAAGTAACTAAAAAATTGTTGGTAATTAAGAGTAACCATATTTTTGAGTAATATATCTCATTTACTCTATATGTGGTAAACATATTTGAAATTGATTTTAATTAACACGGACAAACTTTAAATAAACTGTATTTTTAACACGGACGAAAAATGTACTTATTTATGTGTTAAAATTAACACCAAATTACTTCATCAATCGACTTGGTTACTTTACACGGACGATATTTCTTAGAGTGTACCTAGATGGGGGTAGATCGTCTTTTTTTCCGGGGAAGACAGCAAAGCATTCTCCGGTGTATTAAATATGAGCTCTAAGGGTCAGTATTTGGAATACCATGATATATATTTTACGTAGCGCTAGCCCCCGGTCTATCTTTATGTAATGTACAACTTTTGGCTATTTTTGAATATAAAAAAATCTGATGTAGACTTCCCTTTTTGGTCATTACATAATTTCCAGAAGTGGTACTTTACTTGAAGCCTATAATAGATTTTAATGAAAAACTATTTTAAATTATAATCCAAAACTTTTCAAATTGGATATATAAGACTTTTATGTCAGTAAGAATAACATAGACTACACGTTTATCTCGATAATTCAAGCGGCTTCAAGTATATTACGACTTGAAAAATCCTATTGGTTTATCTCAGCGGATTGACAATAGGATTGAGTTATTTTCAATCTTCTTTAAATTCGTATCGACTAAAAAGATACTTAAATACTCGATTATGCAGACAGACAGGGAGAGGTATATGATCTAATTTCATCCTTGATGTATAATCCCAAAATCTAAAAATTGAAATGTTGTTATATGTCTTCTCTTTCAAAAAAAAATATTTGTTTCTTCATCACTCCAAATATTTCGCTTTTGGAATATTTTTATTAATTTTACGTCGCGACTTGTATAAAATGAGATAAAATGCAAACAACCAACAAATGATATGAATTTAATAAAACTCCAACATATTGCGGATGTGCGCATGCGTAGTTCCATTATTTGAAGCTTCACTGTTTATTTCGACAGAAGTCAAGCTGTTTTGTAAGACCAAGCCTGTTATTTTATAGGCTTGACTTGACATTTTCAAGCGGCATGAAATATTTATCTCGATCGTTTATTTCGAAGATTGAACAAGGATTTACTAAATTCAAGCGGATTCAAACGTCGAGATAAACGTGGTCATAATAGATTTTGGTTAAAATAGGCTAACCGGAAGTGATATATTACCTGAAATTATTACCAGTTTTTCTTTTATTTTTATTTTGATTTTAGAAATAAATGCTTCAAATAATAGTTTTAGAGAATTAAATTCTGCGTGTAGCACATCCAATATTATTAACCCTTTGTATAAGCGAGATATGTAAGCGAGATATGTAAATTTAAAAATTATATACTTTTTGGTTTTAGTAATAAAGCTTGCTATGCAGTAGGACAAAAAAGTATAAAAAAATTAATGTTATGTTAAAATACGTGCAATTTTATAATTTCATGTTTGTCTTGCGTACAAAGAAATCGTGTGGTGGCCACATCAGATTTTTTCAATAATGGAGAATTATTCTCACGAAGAACAGTTACAAATTATTAAGTAATATTAACATGCAAATTATATTTTAAAATTATAATTTGAAAGGTTATTACAATTTTTTGTGGTTTTGGTTTAAATCCATGGTTAATTAAAACTAAATAATTTTTTTTATGAAATATTAAATTCGATATGCTCATTGCTCACTAATAAAACATGCAAAATACGTGATTATTGAATTGGCTGCAGAATTCATTGTTCTACAACATTTATTTGAAGTCTAAAATTAATAAGCCACTTTTGCGCAAGGGAGTAACTCCTTTTTTCCCTTGTTAAATGTCTATTGTCCAATTTTCGTGTTACATCCGGTATATATAATTCATATTCAGAAACATAAAATTTGTTTGAAGAAATAAAAAATTAGGAAAGAAAAGAGTAAATTGAGGATAAGCAAACATCGATAATTTTATAAACCCATATTTCATCTGATGACAGTTTTGTTATTCAAATATTGTTGCTTTATAATAAATATCACACCTTGAACGTCTAGTATAACAACGCATTTTTTTTAAGAATTTCTCAGTCGCAAATGGTGGACTAAGAGAAGAAACAAATACTCGAATGTAATAAAGCTTTATCTAAACCGGCCCTGGAATCAGTTCCTACTTCTGCAGCCCACGCCAGGGCTTATTGAATGAATCAAACACACCGGTGATGGAAAAATCTGCTCATTCTGATTTCAGATTCAAATCCGATCGTTTGATCTGGCGTTGGTGGTGCTAATGCCACGGAGCCCTGTATTCACTTAATCAAGATTTATGTAAATCGTATTTTAAGTGACACCTATGCTAACCTGCTAATTTTCTTCAATAGGTACTTGCTAGATCATCAATGTGTGCATCAAATTTTATGACTGGTAATTGCATATTTGCGTGGGAGATTGAAGTTAGGTCAATGAGCAAATTGCTAAGCAAATAAAGGAAATACTCGTAGCATGATAAAAAATTATTTATTGCCAGAAAATAAATTCGTATCTGTATCCCTATCTATTTTTTGTCGTGCCCCCTAATCTCATATACAACCACCATTGAAAAAAAATATTCAAAAATTTACTTTCTGCTAGTTGCATAAATCGTTATTAGCTGATCATGTGTTTGACAACACATTGTAACCATGGATACTTAAGAAAAATACATTGGAAAAAGCCTTGTTAAATTTATAGTATGTTCCGTAACGCAACCGTTTCGAAATTATTTACCGGTTTCTATTTGGAACCAGGCCCGGATTAGCATTTTTTTACGCCCTAGGCCAAAGTTCATAACTGCACCGCCCACCCCACCCCTCTCAATATATACCGAGTGTCTACTTTTTTATAAACCATAAGAAATATGTTTAATGGCGACATCTGACAAAGTTTTAATAATGCTTGATTTCATTAAATTGTTTTTCTATATCGGTGTCTTTATGAGCCGCGTAGCGGCTCGTTTTCCAAAGTTGGACTCGTTTGTTAACAGATTGCCTTATGAAATTTGTTTTTTAATACATCTACTATTATCAGTCATCACATTTACCATCTTTTTATTAGTAGCTAAAGATTTCAACTTTTATTTTGCTTCTTTATCTCTCGAATGATACGCATGTAAGCAATAATTTTGGAATTATTAGATGCAGTTTTAAACTCTGAATAGTTTTTGTATTTATACTTTTATTCTAAAAGTCATAGAGCAGAAATTACAGTCATGAAAATTTTACCATTGTATTTGCTAAGATTCATAAAAAGTAGACACCCGATATATAAATATTAGAATTATTTAAAATCTTCCACAACTGTCATAGCTCAACAGGATTTGCCAATCACTTTACTATACCTACTGATTTTGTATAATTAAAGCAAATTAAAGCCATGGCCTAGGTTGGCCTTATGGGTAATCTGGGCCAGTTTGGAACGCGGATCTTGAAAAAAGTTGGTAAAAAGTGGGACCACGGCAACCACGAAATAATCCTCATTTCTCTGGTATTTTTACCTCCTCTACCGCTACTTTCAAACCTCATCATAACAAAATCAAATGATATCCGTCAATGTCAGATATCTAAACCGCATTTTTAGTGTTATTACTAATAATTATCATAGATGTAAGTATGAAAACATGATTTATATTTGATATATTGTAGATTGTGTTTTATTGGCATTATTCAACGTTATCATTCATTTGGTTAATTTTTATCAGATTGTCAATTTTAAATGTCATACGATTCAATGTCAATGTCAATCTGTCCCAACATAAATGAATATATTCAGGAACCATGGTGTACCCGGAATCAAGGTACTGGTTTTTTGGTTGACTTACGGATCATAGTAATAACAACGTGACTAAAGTTAACAATGCTATATGCAACTGTGTATAAATTTTCAAACGGCAAATTAATATCTCTTTTAGTTCCTGAGACATTTGCGGTCCAACTTGACGCTAAACAATTTCATTTTTGGACAACAACCCGAAAATGGATAGAGTTACGAGCCTAACGACTTTGCTATTCGATTCTATAGGCAAAATTACATATTACACAATTTTTAAATTTTTAATAATTACTGAAACTAGCTAAAAATCTGAGGTGTACCGCTTGCGATTTTGACTATTTTCGAGGATTTTAAAGTTTTGGCTGTGAAAACTGAACTAACCCAGAAATGGGTCTGAATTTAAATGTAAATATTTCGAGAACAAAGAGACATACCGAACTGCCGTCTGATAATTTGGAGTTAAGATGTGTATCCAAGGCCCAATCCTACCACCTCTAGTTAAAGTAACAATTTATTAACCATTAGTTAAGAATTAAAGTGAAGGTTAAAAGCGATGCGAACAGTTTTAACTTCCAGTTAGCTCCCAAAGGTGGTAAGAACAATTTTCCAACAGCATAAGCGACAGTTTAGCATTAACTGTTACTTTAGAAGTTCGGTGCGTTTAAGTTTTGAGGGCTATAAAAAGGGTCGTATTAATACTAATAGAGTTATTTTCTACTGGGTACCGTCAGAAATTGACAGATGTCACAATTTTAAATCAGCCTAAAATGAATTGTTCATAAGTCCCCCAGTAATCAATTTGACAGCTCTGGCAGTTTTATAGACACCATAAATTAATTGTGTGTGTGTGTGTGTGTGTGTGTGTGTGTGTGTGTGTGTGTGTGTGTGTGTGTGTGTGTGTGTGTGTGTGTGTGTGTGTGTGTGTGTGTGTGTGTGTGTGTGTGTGTGTGTGTGTGTGTGTGTGTGTGTGTGTGTGTGTGTGTGTGTGTGTGTGTGTGTGTGTGTGTGTGTGTGTGTGTGTGTGTGTGTGTGTGTGTGTGTGTGTGTGTGTGTGTGTGTGTGTGTGTGTGTGTGTGTGTGTGTGTGTGTGTGTGTGTGTGTGTGTGTGTGTGTGTGTGTGTGTGTGTGTGTGTGTGTGTGTGTGTGTGTGTGTGTGTGTGTGTGTGTGTGTGTGTGTGTGTGTGTGTGTGTGTGTGTGTGTGTGTGTGTGTGTGTGTGTGTGTGTGTGTGTGTGTGTGTGTGTGTGTGTGTGTGTGTGTGTGTGTGTGTGTGTGTGTGTGTGTGTGTGTGTGTGTGTGTGTGTGTGTGTGTGTGTGTGTGTGTGTGTGTGTGTGTGTGTGCGTGCGTGCGTGCGTGCGTGCGTGCGTGCGTGCGTGCGTGCGTGCGTGCGTGCGTGCGTGCGTGCGTGCGTGCGTGCGTGCGTGCGTGCGTGCGTGCGTGCGTGCGTGCGTGCGTGCGTGCGTGCGTGCGTGCGTGCGTGCGTGCGTGCGTGCGTGCGTGCGTGCGTGCGTGCGTGCGTGCGTGCGTGCGTGCGTGCGTGCGTGCGTGCGTGCGTGCGTGCGTGCGTGCGTGCGTGCGTGCGTGCGTGCGTGCGTGCGTGCGTGCGTGCGTGCGTGCGTGTGTGTGTGTGTGTGTGTGTGTGTGTGTGTGTGTGTGTGTGTGTGTGTGTGTGTGTGACAAAATTTTGTAATGCGACAATTCTAATACTACAAATCCAAAAATTATAATTCTTTCGTATTCCTCTTCGTTACATCCATATGAAGAGCTGATTAGATTTTGGTTACAATGGGTCAACCGCAAGTACCCTCATTTGAAGATTTTAACAGTTTTTTTTTGAAAATACGATGTTAAATATTATTTTTTCACATTTAATGTCATTATAAATATTTTATTCTCTATACGATTTGAATGCATTTTATACTTCATATTAAATGGATATAGAGTTAAAATATTATAAAGAAATTAAATATCATATAATAGCCAGCTATGCTATAACAGCTGTTCAATTCTGATTGAAAGGTGTCAGTTTCAAGTACAGTTGACAGTTTGTTTTTGTTATAATTTTACTGGAAATATATGATCTTTTGCTAGAAACTTTCTCTATGGAATTTGTATAAAATGCATACAACTCCGTTAAGGTAATGTACAAGAAATTGAATCTTTTGCAAAGAACTTTCGGTATGACATTTATACAAAATACATAGAGCTGATGGAAGGTAATGTGCTGGCCACATCAGATTTTTTTAAGATGCCCAGAAATTAGTTTCAAAGGATTAAAAAATAATAATTGGTTGGGAGCATAAGGAGTAGTAGGAAACAATGGTGAAGTGTATTGTTGTTGAACGAAACTACTTGGAACATAATTAAAATAAAATTCTAAAATAGTTATTCATAATAATTCTAGCATAAACGAAGAATAATTTGAATTTCTTTTAGAAATAATATATGTTTATGACAGAGTATTCTAACACATTATCTTAATAGAGTTACAAATTTTTACAATTCACTACCCTAATTTAAATGTCATACGGAAACATTAATTAATAACGAATTCATTTCTTCTACTTGTTTATCTCTCATCTCCTTGCTCGGGTTTTAGTGTTTTCTGAAACGCTGTAACTTTAGCTTTATATCTCGATAAATCAGTCGCTGCAGATGATCCGTAGAGCAGGTGACACACCATTGTTGTCCACGTGTCCTGTGTCTTCATGTCACGACAGGTACCGTTCGACTAATTGGGACTTTAGTCTTTAGTTAATTTTTATCAAAACTCATATTTAATTACAGAAACGAAATATATAGATGTGCGTGTACGACAAATGAATGGGAACGGTTATTGGTTTGGAACTTTTGTGGATATCAGTTTATCTAAATTACAGAAAATAAATTTGAAAAATTTTTACATGTTTTCTTTATATGTTTTAATTTACATTTTTAATTTATGATATGGCATAAATTCCAAAATAACTTGTCCAATAAGTATGTGGATATTGAGAACTGTAAGAGATACAAAGTTTGTTAATTTATACAAAATTCAGTATTCCGCCATTATCTAGTAACCCA
Organism: Harpalus rubripes; assembly: GCA_963082715.1. NCBI lineage: Eukaryota > Metazoa > Arthropoda > Insecta > Coleoptera > Carabidae > Harpalus > Harpalus rubripes. The sequence continues at coordinate 67,792,903 of OY720451.1, forward strand.
TGAGAATTTTTGGCAAAACAAAAGCACATCTAAGAGGGCCCCCGAAAGGCGCACGACATGTCCCATATAACTGAAGTCGTATCTCTTAAGGTGCATTCACAAATGAAAATTAGGTTTATGGTTTTTCTTTAGGTTTAAGTAATTCATTCAGAAATGGAAGTTTAAATCACCTGAAAATTAGTTTTGATATGTACAGACATCTATATGTAAATGCTCCAAAAACAAGATTAAAACATCGGTATAGCAGTACTCAACAAGACACCTGTGTGCCGTGGCATTATTTCAGCAATTAAGTTATGCCAGTCTCCACGTTCTTCTCGCATTTGTTTAAAAAGCAGAATCCACCAAGTGGATACCAAATAAAGATGGGTGTATATATCTATATCATTTCAGACTTGTTCTCATTGGTGAAGTTTGTGACGTCAAACTAAATCATAAGCCTAAAGTTTGGATTTTGCAATGTTTAGCTTTATGTTTTGGATTTAGCTACCCTATATTCTGAAGTGTGAATGGAGTCATTAAATAATATGCGGCCAAAGTCTTTAAATCTAAAGTATAAACCATAAATCTAAACCTAATTTTCATTTGTGAATGCACCTTTATAGTTCCCGAGATCCCAATGGTGTCCTTCGAAATCCGGACATTCTAAATAAATAATTGAGCGCCCCAGCTTAAATGTTTCTGATTTTCCATAAATGAATATAACAAACATTTAAAAATAAATAAAGTCGGATCGGGTTTAGAAGATTTAATGTTTTTTTCCGTTTCATTGACTCTACTACATTAGACCAATCTTAAGCATATTACGAAAGAAAAAAAAAATTATTTTTTTGTACCCAGATCTGAGTATTGGGGTTTTCCGATATCGGAACGGTAAGCCTATAGTTGTACATATAGATAAAAATTACATACTACAAAAAACATTTTATTCCATTATATTTTATATTACTTAGCAATACAATATTATAAAAAGAAATGCGAAAAATCTAAGGTTTGAAGGGTGAAACATATTTAAAATATAATAACCTTTATACTAATCTAAAGAAATAAAAAATAAGTATTTTCTTAAAGTAATAATCAAATATGGCTTCCATTTAAAAAAATTAAATTTTGTGTTATATCTCGAAAATTTGCCGATAGGAAAATTATTTTCGTTCACCACTGGATAGACAATAAAATTATCTAATTTTTCTATTTGAAACATTTTTCTCGATTACTGATAGTTTAGAAATAATTTCAAAATGAAAACAATCGACCTACTTCAGTACTCCCCCATTATCTAGTAACCTATGAGAATTTTTTGCAAAACAAAAGCACAACTAAGATGGTTTCCCAAAGGTGCACCACATGTCTCGTATAACTGAAATCGTATCTCTTATAGTTCCAGAGACCCCACTGGTGATTTTCAAAATCCGGACATTCTGTATAAATAATTGAGCGCCCCAGCTGAAATGTTTCTGATTTGGAATAATTGAATATAACAAACATTTTAAAAAAAACATCATTAAAATCGTATCTGCTTTTGTGGGTATAGAAGTAAAAACCTTTATTGACTCGGCTATTTATATCGATACGATATTTTCAACTTAAGAACACTTAAAATTTAAGTTTCAGCGTTGCAACCTGGCATTAAACATGCAAACGTTTTAATGTACGAATGCCGCTTGTCACATATGTACGGACAATGGCTAATAATTTTTAATTATAAAAATACCTACGTTACACTAATTAATGCGGAGCAAAATATTTTCTTTATGTAAAAGTAGCATGTTGCATTTAATAAAAACATTTTGATTAATTTATTATTCCATAAAAGTACATTTTTCAAGTGGAGAATTTGCATAATGTTGCATAATTGTAACCACAGAAATAAAAATACTGCTATTATCACAAAATCTAAGGTAACTTTTCGAAATAAACACATCACTATAAAAAATACTGCCAGCATTTAACAGTCATCTTCATTTATATCAAAACAATTTTATTGTCTATAAAACCCTTATAATTTGCATGTAGACTTTTGTTGTTCCTTTATATAAAAATTTAGCGTTTTCTTTTTACAATTTTGTTGTGGTTAAAAATTAAATGTACAATCATATACAGGGTGTTTAAAAAATAAAGGCTAAAATTGGGAGGGCATATAGTACTGACTAAAGCTAGTAAAAGGCTTAAGGTTCATTCACAAGTAAAAACAAGGTTTATTGTTTTTGTTTAGGTTTAAGTAAATCATTCATAAATGTAAGTTTAGATTACCTGAAAATTAGTTTTCATATGTACAGGCATATGTGTAACTGCTTCAAAAATAAGATTAAAATATCGGTAGAGCAGTACTCAACAAGACACCTGTGCGCTGAGAAACTATCATTCGCTTGTCATTATTAGTTATATTTCAGCAATTAAGTTATGACAGTCTCCATGTTATTCTCGCATTTATTTAAAAAGCCGAATCCACCAAGTGGATACTAAATAAAGATGGGTGTATATACCAATATCATTTCAGACTCGTTCTCATAGGTGAAGTTTGTGACGTCAAACTAAATCATAAACCTAAAATTTGGACCTTGCAATCTTTAGCTTTATTATTTGGATTTAGAGACCCTAAATTTTGAAGTGTTAATGGAGTTATTACATAATATGCGGCCAAAGTCTTAAAATTTAAAGTATAAACCATAAATCTAAAACTAATTTTCATTTGTGAATGCACCTTAAATCAACGTGGACCCGATCTTCAATAGTTTCCGAGATAAAAGGCAGTGAAAAATGAGTTTTTACGGGTTGTACCTCTGCTATCTCGAAAACTATAGTGGATTACTATCTTTGTCAGTTTTTTTTTCAAATTCTAATACAAAATGGCCTTTTTTCGGAAACAGTTGAAGATCAGATCTATGTTGACTAAGCCTTTTTACACGTTTTATTTAATACTATATGCTATCCAAATTTTGATCTTTATTTTTTTTTAATCTATACAGGCTGTCTCACAACTCGCGCCCCAGAGCGAATGAGGAAACACGAGACTGCACTCGGATGTGTAATTTCGAAGAAAAAAAATCTAGCTTAAAAGATATTCGAGAAAAGACGTCTTAAAATTGACCAATCAGAGACCTACACCTTTAACGTGAGTTTGCCGTAATTTTACGTTACTAGGGTTTTATACAAATCAAATCTTCTTTAATATGTGTGGGCGACTGTAGTTTTCGAAAAATGTCAATGTCAAAATAAATTTAGAACCACCATTTGTTGTTTTAATCTCAAAGAATTCAAATGCCAATAAAATTTTCGTTTAACACATTTTACACAGCTGCTACAACACGTTGCCCTGTACGATATAAATGATGATCGCTAACCTAAATTTGTTGACAGTGAAAAGTCAACTCTAAAGTGTCAAAATTACAATAAGTCAAACAAATTTTGAAACTCACTAGTAGCATTTTTAAAACCTAGCAACCAGTTTTATTTTGTAATAATAACATCACACCTCAAGATATCCTTCTGGGATTGGTGGATTAAAAAGTCTTGTAACTCCGTTATGCAAGCAGCCGAAATTATTTTCTTCTATTTGTTGGCATGGGGTCTCGTGGCCGCGTGCCTGAGTGTCAGGTCGCGAATCTGGGGAACCGGGTTCGATCCCGACCGGCGCCAAATATTTTCCAATTTAAAATGGCACGAAATTGACCCCTGTGGTGCACTCTCCACGCCAGCAATGAGTGCCCGTGAGGTGACGCCTGGTAAGCGCCCGTACTGTGCAAATATTTCATCATTACCGCATCTGTATACAAAGCAGATTGGCACACCCAGCAATGGGTAATAAGCCGTGATGATATATTTATTTATTTATTTTATTTCTATTTGTTGGCAACTATTGTCGTCGGCAAGTGTCAGATTCGTCTGGGGCGCGAGTTGTGAGACACCCTGTATATTTATAGAATATTTTACCAATTATAAAATTGTTTTAATTTTTTGCTTTGTGAGAGGGTCTTTGTACATTGGAGGCCCTAGGAACAAGCCTATTAAATCTGTTTAAAGACGGGTCTGCAGACCAGAAAATTGACTGCGCGTTGCGTGTAATTTTATTACATTTTTCAAATCTTTATTCGCAGGTTTCTCAGGTGCATCCGTTTTTGATTTTAAATTTGATACTAAACCCTGGGCTATTAACATTGAAAAATTATAGCCGTTGTGAGCTCAGCTTGTCAGAATTATTCTTTTGTTGGCCACGCTTGCAAATTATAAAAGTTTTGCACCTAGGCTAATCTAAGCAGCGTGTGCTAAACCGCGATATTTAAATTTGTAAATTGAATGTTTCGGATTGAAATTACATAGTTTCAAGATGTCTGTTTTGCGTTTATGATTTGTTAATTTTTATGTTCCAAAAGATGTAGGTACATAATTTTGAAAGAACATCAGTTGGAAGTAAATTGTTACTTACTATTTAATTAATAATAGCACTGGATTTTTTCGCTGTTTCATTTGAAACTATACAGGGTGACACTGAAAAACGGACCACTCAAAATAACTTTTTAATTTATAATTATTTTTTATTTTCTTGATACATTTGTAGACTAAGCTTAGGGGCTCACAAATTATGGTACTTGGCAAGATAGTAGCGCTTCCGGTTTAACCGGAAGTAACATTAACTTTCATATTTCAAGTGGGACAACCTACACAGTTTTATATTTCTATATTCGAAATCTACGTAAAATTACGAATTCAACGATATGCTTGAAGTGAATTTTTATTGAAGAAATAAATATCAAAAACCAGAGTTAATTATAAATAAACTTTAGCTGCCTGTTACAATGAATTTCAGGAAAATTCATAGCCTACTCCGAGTTTTTTTCAACACACTGTACTCGTACGTGTACATGCGTGGTTTAGAAAACATGTACTGCATGTACTTAATATTTCATATGTGAATTTTCTTAATAATCAGCAAAGTATGTAATTCATATCTTTTCTTTATATTGGGAGATTATTTTTCAATTGTATGTTTACAGGCGTAATTATATAATTTTACCATCTGTTTATTTCCCCCTTACATATTTCTATAATTATATTATTAAAAGATACATATATTCAAAAAATTAATTATTAAGATTACGAATTATGTTCAATTAAATATTTTGCACAATGAATCAATTGAAAATAAAACTTACATTGTCACTAGAATTTTGAAAGCTTGGATTGCTTTACTTGAAAATCTTGAAAAATCAGTCCAAGCTTAGTATTCTTAAAAGCTCGATATGAAGTAAAGCCCGTACCAACATTTGAAAAGCTAAATAATCTGATAAAAAAGAAGTTATTGTTACTGCGGAACTTTTTAAATAATATTAACATACTGTACAAAATGTATACAAATGTTCGTTTTCCTACAACCGTGCGTAATAATACTATACGCACTCTCTACAGTGTGTAAAGAGACACTTTTCAAGCACTAGTGCGTGAAAAATAAATAGGCGTTGCTAGGCAACATACACATTTGGTTAATTTTCCTGTCAAGTAAATAGTTGAGTAGTAAATAATAATGAAAGTAATAAAATTTATTAAAAAATATTAATGTATACAGTAAATGAAACAAGTGTAATAATTTTTATTAACAGAGTATTAACCTAATTCTTAAGAATATTGACATTTTTTTGTGTTTTTTTGTTTTAATGAGTTCTAACCTAACCATATTGTTATAGTGTTATTAGTAATATTAAATGTACAATTTGTACAATTCTAGAAGACTAATCCACCTGTCTTTGAGATTCTTTCGAAAGTTTCAGTTACATTTGACACAGTATAAGAAAGAGCATACTACTAGTATGTATCTGAAGACGCCTGTACACTCAATATTAAGAGAAATAGCACTAATATTTCGGTTGTGGGGAAAATGTGTGCAACACGTGTGTAAAATAGTGTTTTTTGTTTCGTGCTAAAATATCGCACTCGACTACTACTTTACACACTCGTTGCATAAATGACTATTTTTATTGCAAAATATCATTACAGTAATATTTATTTAAAAAATTATTGAAAGAATTAAAAAATATATATTAAAAAATAATCAAATTATATGAAATAAATACGAATATTTCGGGTAGGAGTAAATAGGTTAAAAATAATGAGTGTTAATATTACAAGTTTGGATTTATTTATTGAAATTTAAGTAATACATATCATTGCTTTTAATAATAATTTAGTGAGATTTGAATACATAGTATGTGAAAACATTTATTTATATCATTAATAAATTAGAATTATATTTCTTATGCTCAAAATGTGACAGATCACAACATTTAAAATGTTTTATGTGGTAAAATCAACCCTAACGGCCGGTTTCATAATAATTCGTAAAAGTGAACTTTACATAAAGTTAAACTTTATTTTAAAGTGACTTTATATACACTTTAAAATATGTACGTTTCATAATAAAAATTTCCTTCACTTTAAGTAAAGTAGTTCTAAAAATGATTAAAACAAACTGTTGGTAAGATTGACTGTCAGAATAATAAATTTTAATTATGTCTACAAGAAATAGTGGTGGAAATTTCACATTTGATGAATAATCCACATTGATTTACTTAATATATAAACACAAACATGTGTTGGAATGTAAGCAAAGGAAAACTACAAAATTCAATGAATAGAAAAGGTAAACAATTTTATACGTTAGGTTACTGAATATTTTAATTTGTATTTGCAAAATTTTGTAGGATTCAGCTTGGCAAAAAATTGAACAGGCTGTCATGGCTAAATTGAAAATACAATAACTTGAAAATAGCCAGAAATTATGGTTTGGAAAACAGAACAGTGTCAAGAAAACTACTGGTGGCCCACCGGTGGGCCCACCAATAATAAAAGATATTGCTTTATCCGATTTTTAAAAATGTTCATAAATATATCTTTTGATTTACTTATGTTACTAATTTTATTATTTCTTCTATCTGTTCCAATACAAATAAAATTTTATTTTCCTTAACCTAAATCTGTCATAAAATTCTTTTTTATTCCATATATTTAATTATTAATTCCTGGCTAATATACTTTTCGTTGATTAATATTAACATCTTCGTCGGAACTTGATGAAGAAATTGAAGAAATTTTTCTTTATCAAAAATGTGGAATCGAAACTGTTAAGTTAAATTTCCACTTTAAGCTCGTAAAGGAACTCTCACATGACTTTATTTTAAAGGACTTTAAACTAACAACTTTAACTTAAAGTTGAATTATGAAACGCCTTTTTCAGTTTTAGATCAAACTTTAAAATTAAAGTAACTTTATATTTATTATGAAACTGGCCGTAAATACATATAACTCAATTAATTTCATTCCTTTTGGTCAGTTATATTCTTTAGTACAGCAAAATAAGAATACGATGATTTCATTAACTGAAATTAACAAATATTTAGACTCTACATAGCAGTATATTGCACTGTTTTACCCATTTCAAAGTGTCATGAGAGCAAATAAATAAACCTCCGGCAGAAAATTGCAGTGGATGTTTTGCTCTTTCCATTAAAATGAAGAGTATTTTTCTTACTTTAGTACTACATCTGTACCATTCAGTAACGAAGCAACTGTTCACAATAGTCGAACTCTAAAATATTGTTGTATAAATAATACACTATAAAATGGTAGGTATGTTGGTTCAAAGATCTCTTGTGTTTTAATTTTGTAATCTATTCTCCTCGCTAGTGTGATCTATAAATATTAATTATGCAGTCATCATTTAATGACTGTTTCAATTATTCTATGAAACTGTGAACAGTTCTCTACCATTAATTTGTACTCGTACTCGTACAAATAGGTAGGGTTTTCTTCAAATTATCTTTACTGGTGGAAATTGCCCTTGTGTTTAGCTTTTAATCAATAATTATGACAAATTCTTAAATTCAATTTTATATTAAAGAAAAAACGTAACTTTAATTGTAATTCATTATCTGGTACACTGATCTGAATGGATTTTGATAAGTCTAGAAAAATCTTCTCTATTTTCATGCTAAAATATTTTTATAAACATAAATTTCTATATGAATTGGTAAAATTCCCTTCTATGATTTTCATTTAATAATAGATATAATAAAAATTGTTAACTTTTGCTTTTAATTTCATATTTGTTTTTTATATAAAATATATATTTGACGTTTAAAATATATTTTTGACGTTTCAATATGCTCTGTAAATACTTTATAATCAAGATTTTGGCGCTGTAAGTTTTATAGAAATTTCTATAACTCTGCAGCGCTTACAGTACTGTAACTGGGTTACAGAATAGCAATTTGCTTACATCCTATAGAGCCTAGAGTCTATAGAGCTTATAGAACGGTACAGAATAGCACCAATAGATTCTAAAATATCATTTTTTTTAAACAAATTTTTTCCGGGGAAGACAAAAAATTGTTCTCCAGGGTATTTAAAGTAATAAGCACCAAGGGATTTGGAATACCATGATACATTTTTCTTGTAGCACTAATCTCCGGTCTACTATGCAAAATTCGACGACTCGAAGAATCTGCTATTTTGGCCTTGTTTAACAAATAACTTTTTAATTATTTTTTTACCTCAGAAAGTACATGTTGGCCATTCCAACAATATAAACCCACATCAAAAACAACTGCAGCAAAATATATTGCATTTATCAAAAAGTCTACACTACCTATAGGAGTCTGAAAATAATATATGTAAGTAAATTTTCTTATAAACACACACACATACACACGCACAAATTCGGCAAATGTAGAAAACAGATAAAAAAAAACACATTTCAAGTAGATATTGGAAAAATAATAAAGAATAAACTTACTGACGCTATCCTAAACCCCGTAAAACAAATTGTAAATCCTACTGAGATAAAATGTAAGAACATTCCAACAGAAAAAACTTCAATATTGTAATTCAACAAACTGCAAAAAATAATTTCAAAATAAACTGATTTGTGACTTGTACATTGTCTTACTTGATAATTGCGATATGCCGTTCAACACAGAATCCAAGCATTTCTTGTACTTTCTTATCGACATTTTCATCTAACATTTCGAAATAATTTTCACCGAAATCTTTTTGCCAAAATTTTTTTGCTTTATTACATTCTTTTTCTTCTAGTTTGTAATATTTTTTTGCTCTTATGATGACATTTTCCAATGAATCTTTCAATATTTGAATTTGAGCGCAGCATATGTTCATAAATACACATGGTGTCACATCTAAATGAATATCAATCCACACTAAATAGACCATTTGAGATACTTGGAATATATTAACAAATACCCAGTTCAGGGTATTATCTTTTACATCCATTGGGAACCAACCATTATATGGTATTGGGTGGTATACATCAGAGAAAAACCAAGCTCGAATAACAAAGGAACATCCCGATGTGAAGGCAATATAGAGAAAAAGTTTAGTGTACATATTGGTACATTTTGCCCATTCTGTCATATATTTCTCTTGATCTTCTTCATAAGATACATATATCGGGTTTTTAATTAATTTCAAAAGTTTGATAAATTTATTCCTATTTATTGCGAAACATGTAAGTTTTAAAGCATATGTAAAAGTTGTACCAAGTATTACGGCACTTTCCGATAATACTTCTAAATCATTAATATTTAGAAAAAAACTTATCAATAGAGATGCAACGAATATGTAAAGTAGGATCAAATTGATAATGCCGTATGTATAATATAAGCGTGGCCATCTTATTGATTTTAGTGGCCATACGCCACACAAAGATAAAAAGTATTTAGGACGTTTTAAAAACTCGTCCATTTTTGTTTAAATATTGATAACGTAGCAACAAATTGTTTACTAAAAATAAATCAATATAAATATTAGTAGGCTGCGTTTAAGAAAATATTAACATTAGTGTAAAACTTATGTCACATTACAAGTCAAATACTCGAGACTTCACATAAGTGCCAGACTTAGATCAAATTATATTTATTAAACTACCAACGATTTTATTGATAATAAATTAAAGATTACCCCTAACCAAAATAAAGACGTTTTTTGACGTTGAACCAGTTTCGTAATGTTTTCAAAACTATTTCGTACATGACGTCATAAATGTGGGGATCGCTAAAATACTGTGTTTTGAACTAATGACGTATAAATTTAAGTCTGTCAAATGTTAATTAGACGTTTGAGTGAGTTTGAATTTGTGGTATACATAAAAACTATTCAAAACAGGGATTAAAAACAGATTCCTTGGCTCCACTCTATTGTTATTTTCTAACAGATAAAATATATGTATTTTAATAATTATTTATACGCGTACAAACATTTTATTTTCACAGATAATAATGGATAACCCAGATTTATTAATTTTTACCTTCCGTCACCTTTAGGTAAGGAAGGTATTGTCTTTGGTCAAAAAAATCGGTGGTGAGTTTTTGATGAATAAGCACGTTTTAGGGTCACTAGAATACGATTTTACTATTTTTACGATTATGTCTGTGTGTGTGTGTGTGTGTGTGTGTGTGTGTGTGTGTGTGCGTGCGTGCGTGTGCGCGCGTGTTTGTGTGTGTGTGCGTGTGTGTGTGTCTGTGTGTGACAAAATTTTCTAATGCGATAACTCTATTATTACAATTCCAAAAATTATAATTCTTTCCTATTCCTCTTCGTTACATCCATGTGAAGAGCTGATTAGACTTTGGTTATAATTGGTCAACCGGAAGCACCCTCATTTGAAGATTTTAACAGTTTTTCTTGAAAAAACGATGTTAAATATCATTTTTTCACATTTAATGTTATCATAAATATTAAAGAATGATTTATGCTCAATACGATTTGAATGCATTTTATACTTCATATTAAATAGATATAGAGTTAAAAAATTATAAAGAAATTAAATAGCATATATATTAGTCAGCTTTGCTGTAACTCTGGAAACAGCTGCTACATTAAGAAAATTCTGATTGAAAGGTGTCAGTGTCAAGTGCATTCAGTTGACAGTATGTTTATGTTATAATTTTACTGGAAATATAGGATCTTTTGTTAGAAACTTTCTGTATGGAATTTGTATAAAATACATACAACTGCCTTAAGGTAATGTACAAGAAATATAATCTTTTGCAAGGAACTTTCTGTATGACATTTATACAAAATACATAGAACTGACGGAAGGTAATGTGCTGGCCACATCAGATTTTTTTAACTAATATATAATGATTTAGAAACGTTTACCGGTGTTCCGTGTTCTTGACTTATACCCCCTCTACTACGAAATATTTCGAAACTGATTCAAACCAGCCCATCGGATCGGTTTGAAAACATACGAAACTGTTTCAACCAATTTCGTCTCTGGCGTCACCGTTGAGTCGCCAAAATATAATATTTTGAAACACTACGAAATACTTTCAAACCAATGTATCGCCAAAAACGCCTTAAAGGGTGCATTCACAAATGAAAATTAGGTTTAGATTTATGGTTTATACTTTAGATTTAAAGACTTTGGTCGCATATTATGTAATGACTCCATTCACACTTCAGAATTTAGAGTCTCTAAATCCAAATCATAAAGCTAAACATTGTAAGGTACAAACTTTAGGTTTATGATTTAGTTTGACGTCATAAAATTCACCAATGAGAACGAGTCTGAAATGATATAGATATTTCGAGTACAATGTAGCAATAATAAAATTTTACATGAAACTTTATTAAAAGATAAAAACAAATTAGGATTACTCATCATATCAACCATGCCAGAGGTCCAAACATCCCTTTTTTCTCAAAGAGTGGTTAGATCCTCCGGCATGGTTGACTTTTTAAATTTTATTACCAATTATATTAACCACATACTCAATTAGTATTAGGCTTATAGTGTGACATGGGTATAAGTAGTATAAAAAATACGTACGTATTATAAAAATCTTTAAATACTAAAATTTGTTGCTAACATGCCTCCGTTAAATATACTGAGGCGGTAGGTAAAAGAATTATGCGTATTTATATAGTTCTTGATTATTTACGGTTATGGTAACAAGTCAATAAAATGTACTAATAAGTAAGTACTTAATACATATGTAGGTAATGTTAGAAACAGATAAAGGCACGTATTAGGTTTACTAATTACACTTGAGAACCAGATGTGAAATTAAACGTAATTTTTGTAATTATAAAAGTTACCATTTGTTCATTTTCTCTAGTGAATCTATATTCTGGAATTTTAAATAATAGTTCTTTACAGTCAGAACTGCGGCCATAATAACTTATAAAAATAATTACGTATAAATACAAATACCTTAGTAAAACGAGTATTTTAAATATAAATATTAAATACTATAAAGGAAGCAAAAATAAAATTTAAAATGTAATGGTTACGAATTTTTAATATAAATTATTAACGTACAACAACCGTTATTCGTTTTATAATTTGCACATATCTGCACCTGTATTACTAACTTATATGTATGCAAATGAATTATTCTTGCAGATAATAAACAAATAAGTGATATGGTAATAGAATATCTTTACATCTTTACAAGCTTATGTTTTATTGAACACATATATTTCTTGAATATGTTCAAGTATATAGTTTTAAATTGTTTTCTTGTATATTAACAATGGAGGTTTCCACTTAAAAAAAATATGGAATAGAAGGTTTTTGTCTAAAGAAGACATTGATGGTACAATTCATAATTATTTTGAAAACATCCCAAATAAAGATTCTTTGGGAACTTTTAATAATAATAATAATTTAATAATAATAATAATAATTTATTTAACTATATTACAATGTGTTAAACAAGTTTATAGTACGTCAAAACAATTACAAAATAGAAACAATAAATTGCGAAAAAAAAACATATTACAAAATTTGTTTCATATCAACATTTAGATATTCTTCTACATCATAAAATGCATGTTTTACCAGAAAAATTTTAATTATGTTTTTGAAAGTTTTGTGATTCATATTTTTTATTTTTTCAGGCAATTTATTATACAGGTCTAAATATAATGAACATTTAATAGACTTCTGTAGCCTGTAAGCAGGTTTGCGCATTAAGTTTGCAGATCTAGTGTTGTAGCGGTGGC